>BPLR01020479.1:0-31960 GCA_021605095.1 Caerostris extrusa | reverse complement strand
GTTACGGATTATTGTATAAAATAAATTACTTAATAATTTTATCGATAAATTTACTTGTCATTAATAGTAACCCACTATGAGGAATAGCCTGTTATTTAATTATAAAATGTTTAAATTCAAATGCTATTAAGACATAAATGTTGTAATTTTTTATACCTCCACTTCATCTCAATAATATAAAAGTAAAATTTTTAATACACAATATTAGATAAGCATAATAAGATTAAAAAATTAATTATATTTATAGTTATATATATTTAAAGTTTCCCGACTCGTGACTCAGTGGCTTCATGCGCCGCTGGTAGCTGTGATCCATGAAAGTTTTTTTTTTGCAGTATAATTTTATCAAAAAAATGTGAGGAGACCTCGATGGCGTTTGTGATGTTCGCCAAGCATCTCGCCCTCGTAAGTCGGGCTACTGGTGGGCAGTTTTTCGGGCTTTTCTCCCATACGATATCTTCAAATGATGTATGCTCCCCCCAAAAGTTCATCTGAATGCTCTGGCTCTTCTACAGCGATACGGACCCAAATGAGACTTCTACCATAGGTGTCCCTTCACAATAGAAACAGACTATTTCCCTCCATCCATGAGTAAACTACTCATGAGTGTCCGTCCTCTGCAGATCACTGAGGATTAGACACAACACATTCACACAACACTGCACATATTTAATGTTTATAGATTTACAAAATTAAATGCAAAAAAAAAAAAAAAGAAAATGCTTGATTTTTTAAATTTAAAGTGATTTAATGAATAAACAATAGCATAAAAATGGAAAAAGAAAATTAAATAACTAAAGATTATATAAATTTATTACTTCTTCATTGTATTTTAATAATTTAAAATAAATAATTTGAACTAAAATTATTATGTAATTTTTGGCCCAAATAACCTTTGAATTAAAATTATACAAATATACTTTAAAAAAAAAAAAATAAATAAAAAACTCAACCATCATTGATAAAATGCAACCTAACCGTAAAACAACTACTTTTATGACTAAATTAATGTAAAAACATTTAATAACATGATACAAATAATATTCAGTAACGTAATATTAAATGTAAAATTTCTAGTAAATACTTTAAGTGTATCAGGAAATCTTAGATCCAGGAACAATCCTAATCATCTGATGCTACAAATAAAATAACATTTTGCAACATTATTTCATCATCATTATCATTTCTGTTTCATTATCATAATCTTCAATTCTTCCCGTTTTGACACTGCTCTTGTATGAGTCTGAAAAGCATTTTTTACGATTTTCTGCCAGCCCTGAATATCCTACCGGTCATCAATTTTAAGAAAAATAGTTGAAATTTTTCATTTTCAGCGTTAAAAATGAAACCTGTAACAGTGCTTCCTCACAAGCACTAAGAGCGCCCCCTGTGGAGAATAGGAGAAATGGCCAGCTGGCCTCGACCTCTCGCCGGAGATAAAGTACAGCGCAACCCGGGCTTCTGCCGAGAAACGTTTGCCTTGTAATCTTTCATCCAGATAAGAAATATATAGCACAATCCTGTGCATTAGTTAGCCTACAGACTCTCACCCGGAAGTAGTATACTACTGTGTACAAAAAGTAAGACTTCAGTTTTCAATTTAAATTTCAGATGTTATTTTGCAAATGCCGAACATTGGCGCCTAAGCCTGGTTTCATAGGCTCTCCAGTATGTTTCAGCCGTATTCATACCGAGAGCGCATTATAATTACTTTAAATGTTTAAAATTCATAGGCCAACTAGAATCATACAAAAACACAGTCTGGGAATCCACCACTGCAATTCTATAGAGGTGGTCACGTAAATAATCATGACCAGCCTAACGTCTAAATAGAACCACCGCTGTCCTTCTTGGAAAAATGGGAATACTACTGTGTACAAAAAGTAAGACCAGCTTTCAATTTAAATTTTCAGGCATATAGTATTTCAATTTTTTTCTTTTTTTAGGTTGTTGGCACTGTCCTTAAAAATCTGTGTGAAATTTTAAGTCAAAATATTCATTAGTGTTTGAGTTACGCTTGGTTTTGGGAGATGCTAAAACTGATTTCGGCGAATTTTTGAGATGCCTGAATTAATTGAGCAAAGAACTTGCATTAAATTTTGTTTACGGAATGAATATTCGAGAGCCTTGGTTTTTGCATCAAGATAATGCGCCAGCTCACACTGCATTGATTCTTCGCGACCTTTTCGCCAAAAAAATGAAATCAATATCGTTCCACAACCACCGAATTCACCTGATTTAGCAAGTGCGACTTCTGGCAATTCCTAAACTCAAAAGACCACTCCCTGGA
Source organism: Caerostris extrusa (assembly GCA_021605095.1). Classification (NCBI taxonomy): domain Eukaryota; kingdom Metazoa; phylum Arthropoda; class Arachnida; order Araneae; family Araneidae; genus Caerostris; species Caerostris extrusa. The sequence continues at coordinate 29,670 of BPLR01020479.1, read as the reverse complement.
CATTGTTTTTGAATTGATCGAAGAGATTCAATGTGAATCGCAGCGCGCTTTGAAGACCATCCCTGCCGATGACTTTTAACATGCATTGAGGTTTGCAAAAAGCGTTGGCATAAGTGCATTGTGTCCGGAGGGGATTACTTTGAAGGCGATAAATAAATTTGGATGAATAAATAAAGAGTTTTTGAAAAAAAAATAAAAATTAATCTTACTTTTGGGGGACAGTAGTACGTGTACAGTAACTTTATATTTACTACTTCCCTGCTTCCATTAAAATCAGCGTAATTTACAACTACTAGTATGCACGTGTAGGATTGTCACTTGATTGCGATTTGATTTGCAAAAGGTCGGATAAAATATGCAGACGAAGAGACAGTGTATAAATTAAAATGTATATTAGAAATGTAAAATAAAAATTTTAAATTCAAATTCAAAATGTAAATATAGAATACTTTTTATCTTTATGCTATTCTAAAGATAGATTTTTAAATTCTGTTTTTAACCTCAGTTTTAAAAAATACGAATTCTTGATTTTTCTCTAATTAAAATCTGGTTAAATTTGGACAAACAGATTTGAATTAGATTAGATTAGATTGATTAATTAGATTTTAATTTTAATTTTTTACATTCGGGTTCTGAATACCTATTTATACCTTACTTGTTAATCATGGACGTCATGTCTTTTAGCCCATACTTGAGTAAAACAATTTTTACGAATTGTATTTGAAGAAAAACTGTAGAGAATTGGTCTGACAACCCTATCTCGAACATCTCCTTGTCTCGAAATCTGCCAGTAGACAGACGGCCTTGTAGGGGCTGTTACAAATAAAAAAGAAAAATTTGTAGAGACAAAATGTCTTTGGCCACACATAAAAATACAACAATTATAATAGAATTATCAAGAAATAATCTTAGTAAAATGCTCAATCTAAATATGGTGAAAAATAAGCCAAAGTGATGTATGTAGAATTATTTTGTTCTGTGATTTCTTTTGAGGCAGAATTTTTTAATCATTGAGTAAATAAAATTCTAACCATTGTAATAAGGAATATCTTAGAAAATAAAATATGGACGCATGGAATATATTTGTTGTTTACATCATTGAGTATCGCGTTCTAATTATGTCTTACCAAGTCCATCGACGGGGGTAAAGGATAGAACATTGTGTTCTGGGAGCAGTTTTAGAGCTAACCATTCCGCATTTGTGAGTCGTATAGGAGAAAACCAGGAAAACTCCCATAAGGTAAACTCATTGTCAATGAGAAACGATTATAAATGAGACGAAGACGATAAACGAAGAGGATTTTTCCATAAAGTCTCTTCATTTTTAAAAAGCAATAACGGATACAGCTAGCAGATTTAAGCCTGAATTCTGTATCAAAGCTGAGCATATTATCATGGGGTCACAAGTCAAGTTTAAATATTATATCCTTATATTTAATTGCTATTTATGCTATTTACATGCTCTTAATAAATGTTTCTCAAATATGATCTTGAATATTATGTTTCTTTTCGAACAAACCCATTGCTTTTATAGAATGTGTATTCCCTACAATGAGTCCTTACTCCTGTGGATTTGAAATTTAACGAAATTGCATATTCTTTTTGACGATCCCAGATTTCCAGAAGGCTGAATCAGACTGTCATTCTTATTTTCCTTGCAGATGCAAATGCCTTGTAAAAATCTCAACTTATAATTTCCTATAAGCTTAAAACTAAATACCAAATTACAGAACTAAATGTCGACAGAAAAACCGCTACTACTCTCACAAGATTAAGGATGAAGCACCACGAAAATATGAGAATTTCTGCCGATGGCGTTAAAAGATACCAAAATTGTGCAACTACCCTGATGTCCAGTTTACTTCTCATCATATTTTTGAATGCCCAGTTGTTGCAGCCGCCGTGAAGTCTGGGCCTTCCCTCGGAATAAGATTTATACTCCGAGCTGGCAATCAACATAGCTATTATTATTCGGAAGCATCATGATATTTGATATTCTTGTACTCTTCAGGGATACAACAACATTTATGCTATTAGGGTTTTAAAATAAAAATTAAATAAGCTCATAAAAATATCATAATTTTTAAGAAATTTACCATTTCATATGGATCACATTCACATTCAGGAATGTCTAATCACGTTAAGACACTGATTAGACATTCCCAATATAAACGGTAAAGTCATCGAATTCTATGTCCCAATAGATTTCTTTCAATTAGTGTACACCTCAATACCTGTGTGTAATACAGGTTTGTAACCTTAACATTTTTCAATGAGCATTTTAAAATATTTGTTACAGGATTGTGTAACCTTAAAATCATTCAATGAGCATTGTAAAATATTTGCTACCGCAATTAAAACATTTCTGATTGTTAATTGACATGATTGCAATCTTAAAATCATTCAATGAGCATTTTAAAATAATTGTTGCAGCGATTAAACCATTTTTCACTGTAAAAAACTCCAGGCTTTTTTAAACTTAAGCTTTATTTTATTATTTAGAAACTTTATTATTTTATTGCAATAACTAGAATTTAAGTTTTAATATTTGTTACTTTCTTAATGCTTTGATAAAAAGACTTCGAAAAGATCTGTATTAAGGAAGGTTTGAAAATGTAGAAAAAAAAAAGTTAAAAAGATTTGATCCTTTTACGACTTCTTATGTGAAGCTACGGGATTATTTTTTAATGGAAATCTTAGAAAGATATAAGCTATAAAAAGTACGTTGATAAGAATTTTCTGTAAAAACACTGGATTATTTATTTTTATTTCCTGAATCGCCTTTTTTGTATTAGTAATACAAAAATCGCATTTATAATATCAATCTCATTTTTCAATACGTGAGCTACCAGGAATAAAAAGATTATTGCGTGAATTTATGACTTAAATTATTTGAAAACTTGTCATTTTTCTAATAAATGTATTAGATAACAAAGAAAATCTTAAGTAATTTTGTGTATCCTTTTAAAAGATTGTGTAACGAAATTGATAATTATTAATCAATCTTCTTAATTTAATATTTATAAGAAACGAATTGTGCTCTTGTTTTTGAAATTGCATTAAAAACCTTCTATAGAAAAGTCATTGAAACTTTAGATTTCAAACATTTCTATTACTTTATCTCTGATTTATTTACAAAAAGTACAAGAGCATATAACTTATAAAATAATACATAATTTATTTGCAAGAAACAATCTTCTTGATTTTTCCAAATAGAAAAATTTATGTTAAATAAAGATATATATATATATGTGTGTGTGTTATAGTGATTGTGTAAAAGTAGGGATAATAGTTTTGAAGTAAAAGAGATTTACGTGAAGAGATTGAATAGTTTACATAGAAGAGAATGTTTATTCCAATCATTGTGAGCTAATTTGATTTAATGATGAAATATATTACAAAACTGTAAACATTTAATTAACATCAATAATTTAAAATGATATATTTTTCATATCCCAATAATAAGTATGCAAAAATTGAAAAGTAGAGAAAAATCACCGTCTTTACTAGTTTCTTTATCAAATGTGAAATTGTTATATTTCGGGCATTTCTAATATTTTTAGTCTCTGATTTATTTATAAAAGGTACAACAGCATGTAACTTATTACAAAATAATGCAAGAAATGTACAAGAATCAATCTTCTTAATTTTTCCAAACAGAAAATGTATACCTATATAGGTGACTGTGTAAAAAAAAAAAAAAGTAGGGATGATAGTTTGGAAGTAAAAGAGATTCACATGCAGAGATTGTATAGTTTATATAGAAGAGATTGTGTATTCCAACCCTCATGAGTTGAAATTTTGATGATTAATGTTGAAATTAATTAAGAAATATATTACAAAAACAATATATTAATAAAATTAATGATTACAACAATTATTTAAAATTAATCAACACTCTCAAACCAAAATCAAAGTATTTTGATTTACAATTTATCTCTTTTAGTCTTCAGGGTGGCTTAATGGCCAATTGGCTAGCACAATGGCCTTTGGTAAAAAGGACTTCAAGTTCGAATACTGGCGGTGGTGTTGATGTTTGTTAGTTGTTCGAATCAAGCTAAACTGATTCCGAAATTAAGTCCGGTATGTTAAACTGTAGGTACCAGTCAAATCAGCCTAAAATGTGCAAAAAATGACCGTAGAGCGATAAGCTAAACCCTATTTTTCAGTTGGAATTCTGCACTTTTTTACAGACTTTATAGTGTACATAACCATGGATGTTGAATGCACTTGAATAATTCATTGAATTCTAAAAGGTTTTTCCTTATTTTCGTATTTTTTTCAAGGGCTAATCTTCTATACTTATGTACTATTTTCTTAGCTTAAACTAACATTAATATCCTGACTTTTGCGAAACACGCATTTTTGTTATTTCCCGACTTTTGGCTCCCATTTGATAGGTAGACTTTTGTTTGTTGCGCCTTTAAAAAATATTTAATGTAGTAATGGATGTTTCATGTTATTATTTACTTCCGGAAAAATTCGCTGAATTTCGAAAGGTTTGGTACTGCTTTTCATATGCTTATGCAAAGTTGTTTACTTTTATATTCTTAGCTTTTGAAAGGTTTTGGTAGTTTTCAGATTTTCTTTCTTTTGACATATTCTTTGAATTGCCAAAGTCTTCATTTGTTTCTTGTATTCTTAGACAAATATAAGGCTGTTTTTCTTTATACTATTATGCCGTCTAATATAGGTGCATGTCGTTCAATATGAGCAATATCTTTTAGTAAATATTTTCTATAGTAAAATTCTATATAATTATTGTATATGTTAGACTATATTCTATGTGCGTCCCTTGGAAGGGGGCTGTTTATTGGTCTCTGCACCTGACCGGATGGGTCACAGCTGGGGGTGAAGGGGATATATGTGGAAAGTATTTTAATTTGCAAGGGACATAAAACACTTCAAGGCCAGATGGTCAAGAAATCAGTTGATCAAGACGGGGATTTGGATTTATGGACGGGGGTGCGTCTGCCCAACGGATATACACTCAAATACGCTGTCGGCAATCCCCGCGAGAATGAACTATAAAATGGAGGTGATGGACATCGCAGGGGAAAAGAGAGGGAAGGAGGAACCCAGAGGAGACAGCAAGATGTAGAAGGACTGAAGACAGGAGATGACGAAGGGAGGGAGCTGCCCCATCCCCCGCAATGACGTGCTGAAGGGCCCAGGAGAGGAAAGATGACCCAACGTGGTCTCCGAGTGAAAAGACCAAGTCTAGAGGCCTCATGCCCGACGCAAAGGCCCAATTAAACGGTTGGCCCCTGCTGCCACGGACTTTGAACAGTAATGCTTGACTTTTTCGTCATGATGCATTTGGGTCTGACTCTCGGTTTGAACGAGTTAGCTGAAGATCCTCTGACTACAGCGTCTTTAGAAAAAGGAAAATGTTCTTCTTATGCTACATGATATGGACAAGTTTCCCAGGTCTCCTGCCCGACACAAGAGCCCCATGAGCGGTTGACTCCCTGCTCGTAAAACAATGAATTGTCCCACAATTGCATTAATTTCCAAAATTGTTTTCTTAGGCTTCAGTTTTATTGCTTATCATTGTTTTTTTTCCTTCAAATTGAATTAATCGATTCGGGAATTTGCACTGTCATCGAATTATCGAATTGTGTTCAGTACTGCTGTAATCACAAAATTACGATAAAATTTTTGTTTCGTTGCAAGATTTATTTGACGATTATTTCAGCTATTTAGCATTGTAACGCTCATAATAGACAATTTTATGACAATTTTATGATTAAACCATGTAACATTTGTGAAACTTTCATGATTTTAAGTTGCTAATGAGGATATAGCGTTGATTTAATGTTGATATGTTGCATGAAAAGTTGCATGATTCATGCAACTTTTTGAGAAAGTTCCTTTTCTTTTAGAGTCATTAGCAAATAATAGAATTAATTAATAACAAATGTGCAAAAACTACAGTAAAACATTCAAAATTATTAGCAAAACACTAAAAAAAAAAATACACTAAGGCCAGTGTTTAGTCTTTCCGATAGTCTGCAACAATTTTTAACTTTTACATAGTACACATACTTTGAAATTTTTTATGATGGATAAGAAAATGAGTTTGAACATCTTCCTTGTTGTTTTGTAATTCCATTTGGTAAACAGCAACATCTGGACCAAGTCCAAGAACCCATGGAAGGAGGGAAATTGAGTGGGGAAGTTCTGTTGTGAAGGAGCATCCACTACAAACATCCATGGCACCGCCGGAATTCGAAGCCGAAACCTGTGGTACCGAGCGCTAGAGCGCTACTCACTCGGCCATCACGTCCCTAGTCATATTAGACTAAGCTCTACAGTTTAAAGTGAATTCCGAACCACTACAGATATCCATGGCACCGCCGGTATCTTGAACTCGAAACCTGTGGCATCGGCCATAATTTCCTCTAAAATTTAGATTATCATTTGCGAAATCCTACAAATATAGAAAATATTGTTCCTAAAGTTATCCAGAGCCAAATAAATCCCAGACTATTAAAATTGAATCAAGGTCTTTCTGTTAATCAGTATTCTAAACATGACAATTTTTCTAACCCAGTACTATGCTAGGACCTGAATGGCCGAGTGGCTAGCGCTCTGGGTTCGAGTCCCGGTGGTGCCATGGATGTGTGTAGTGGTTCGAATCCACTTTAAACCGTAGGTACCGGTCTAATATGATCGTAGAGCGTTGCGGGGGCATTGTTACTCCGCGTCCGTGGCTTATCTTCAAGTTACATGCGCCCCCTGGATAATGCAAAGTGAGTAACGTCTGTGCAGCACTTGCCTTAAGGCATCCAAGACGTCCACGTGTGTTTGCGAGCTGCACTGGAAAAAAAAATTATGAACAGCAATAGCACTGATGCGGAATCGAATGCCGAACCATCTTAATAATTGAACAGGATTAGAACACAGTTAGAAATACAACCGTGTTGCATGGCAAAAACTACTAACGTATTACGAAAAATAGCATATTATTGAAATGATTTAAATTTCACCCTCTCCAAGAGCCATTAAGGACTTTTCAGATTTTTTTGATACGTTGCACTTTAAAAGATTTCGTAAGAGATTATATTATTATGGGATTCCATAATAAATCAGAAAAATAAAAATATATTTTTTCTCCCACAAATAATTGCTGCGAATAATTTAAACTAAACGCACGAAGTAGTTATTACATAAAACAATACTATATTCAAGGCAAATAAATTGGTATTAATCAACCAATTTATTTCAGTCTTCTCTGTTCAGGATTGTAGTATTATCAGACAACGAAAAAGCAAAAAACTCGTGATATTCGAAGGTTATTTACCAAAACTATTTGCACAACTCACTTATTACCCTGAGTAGCTAATTTTCTTCTGCGCATTTTTCTCATTGATAGGGGATGGACTTCTTTTATCAAACCGTTCTCCAAAGGATAATAATACCAAATTCTTTTTTTTATTTTCTGTCTCAATTTCTTCTGGAAAGGTTTGTTGCTATTCACAAGGGTAGAGGCTATTGCGCAAACTCAGTGTCCAGTAGTCCAACACGGACTTCGAATATCGAGAAAAATTCCTTTTTTCTTTTTGTCGTTTTCTTTTTCTTTTTTTAAAAATTGTCCTCGCAATTTTCGTCTCAAAGTCAAGTGCAGAGCAGCGGAACAACCTCGGAATGTTTTGCAAGTCTTTAAAATAATTGCTTGCATCAGATACCTCAAGGAGTTGTGAAACATCGATTATTTCTGTTGGTGAATCATCGATAACTCTTAGGTGTATTGCTTCCACGCAGACCGAATAATCGATACAAGATTTCCATCTCATCGATATTCCAGAACCACTAAAAGTTTGAAGTTGTTAGCTCGGAACAAATGTGGCAATGATAAGATTTAGGGCCTTAGTGTCAACAGACGAATGGTAGATTGGTTTTCTAATTTAAATCTATTTATTTGCATTTAGTTTTTAGTGATTAGATTAACTGAACATTTAAATAAATTAAATTTAAAATATGGTATTAATTGGTTTAAAAAATCTTTAAAAGACTTTTCTATTAAAAATTCATATTGTTGTGTTATGCTAATTATCGCTCCCTGAAAAATCATGTGTCTTAATTTTATTATTTAGTTCTAATTCATTGAATAATTTTATCTTAAATATTAATTTAATTATTAATTATTAATTATGATTTTGCCTTAATTATTTTAATTTTATAATAATTTTTTTTGTCTTTTTTATTATGGACGAGGGGCCGGAATGGTCGAGTGGCTACGTTCTGGCGCTCGATACTACAGATATCGGGTTCAAATCCCGGCGTTGCCATGGGTGTTTGTAGTGATTCGGAATCCACTTTAAACCGTAGGTCCCGGTCCTGATAGGATCGTAGTGTAAAGTGAGTAACGTCGGTGCAGCCATTATGGCATAAAAAGATCGCGGTCTATTTGCCAGTGGCATTAGAAAAAAAAAAAAAAAAAAATTATGGACGAATATATTTTTGTTTTGTTATACATTTTGTAATGAATTATGACAGGAAAATGGTTTATAGAAAGGGATATTTCGGCAAATAATATTAAATGAATTATTGTCGAACATATCATCAAAGTCACATTGAAAATTGTTGCTGTTATCTTTGGCTTTATTGGAACTCAATCCATACATATTTGGCCACTCACAGTAGAAACAAAAAGAACATAAACAAATCAAAATTATAAAAGGAAAATTATTCAAAAAAGGACAAAAATATTATTATTGGTATTTCTGTTATTTGTGACTTTTATTATAACTCAATCCATACAAATTTGGCTACTTTACATACAGTAGAAACTAAAAAGATCATATAAATAAATCCAAATTACAAAGGGTAAAAATCCAGACATTCTTAACAAAAACTACCAAAAGGCCTTAAAGCTTTTTTTTTTTTTGTTCTAATGCAGCTGGCAAACACTTAGACAACTTGGTCTTGGATGCCTTAAGGTAAGCTCTGCACAGACGTCACTCACTTTGCATTACCCAGGGGGGGGGGTGACTTGAAGATAAACCACGGGCGCGGAGTTACAATGCCTCCACAACGCTCTACGACCGGGACCTACGGATTAAAGTGGATTCCGAACCACTACAAACATCCATGATACCACCGGGACTCGAACCCGAAACTTGTGGTACCGAGCGCCAGAGAAAGCGCCAGCCACTCGGCCATTCAGGCCCTCAAAAAGTTAAATATTCTAAGGATAAAAATTTAATAAGCTAGAAGCGCCATAAACTTGAAAAATATTGGCGACAAAACTGTGACCGCAGACTACGACAATTAAAAATTTAATATTCAACTAAAAATAACTGGAAAAGATATTGAGAATAGATTGTAGGACAAAATATTCAGATACTACACATGGGTATAATATGTGAGGTACCATTAAATACTAAAAACAGGCAACACTGTTCTTTTTTTAAACTTTAAAATTTTAATTTTAATTTTAGCAAAAGGCAAAAGAATTTAAATTTTTTAAATTTAAATGTTCAGAGCTGAAGTTCACGAGTAAACCCTTCCAAATGAAACAATTTGTTAATGAAATAAACATATTAAAATGATAATTTAAAATTTCTCAATGGATTTCCGTTTTAAATAATTACATATTTCAAATTTTGAAAGTTAAATAAAAAATTTGACAAACGGATTTATATGGATTTCTTTTAATCTTTATATGATTTTTTTCCATGTTTCTTGGGGAATTTCTATATTGAGGTATTTTCAGTAATTTTTTATTTTTGACAATTTAAATTTTTTATTAAAAAAAATGAACCACGAAAAAAAATGTTAAAACAGAACTAAAATTGTATACATTGAGTATGTATAATGTTTTTAAAACTTGGTTTTGATAGATTTTTAAAGGAAGGTGATAGCCTGTAAAAAAAATTAAAAAGTATAAAATTTTATCGTACTCTAACCTTAAAATAAAACATTTTTTGTAAGTTCTGTTTTAGACACAGTAAAAATGTAAGCAAAATAAACATTCTTTTAAAAAAATCTCTACAAGGTGAAGTATTTAAATTTAAACTCTTAACAATAAGTTTCATTGAAAAAGGTAAATGACATTTAATTGGGTAAAACGTGAAATAAATATAGTTATATCACATTTTAATCAAAAACGAATCATTTTTTGAAAAAAACAGTGGTTCTTTTTCTATTATGAGCTTAGTAAATAAATCCAAGAATAGAATAAAAATCCTTGAAAAATAAAACAAGTTGACAGTTTTAAATTTAAACTTCAACAATAAGCTTCATCAAAAAAACAAAAAATAGACTTGAGAAATTTGTTTCTAACGCTTTACTGAATGTATATGTATGTAAAATTATAAAAAATGCTTAAAGTTTAAATACTTAAAAAAAAAGAAATTAATTTATTCATATATTTAAAAAAAAAAACCCAGATAAAATTGTAAATTTCAGTTTTGGAGAAAATCAAAGTTTTTTTGTATTAGTAAACTATTGCACTTACTCTTGCAATATAATATGAAATTCTATGTTTGATCATTTTATAAAAATACATATTTTTTGTTTTTTGAAAAAAACTTAATTAAATCCACTTTACTTTAAATGTGAAATAAATATTAAAAAAATATGTACTATAAAACAGCTTTGCTCTTCATATATTCTTATCATTAATAGATTATTCTTTTTTGTTCTTCAAATATTCTTATTAAACAGGCTTTTAACATATAATATTTAAATCCGAAATAATCACATTTCTTGTCTGTTAAGACTAAGAATCGGTCGCTATTCTTGCTTTGTTCTTCATATATTCTTATTAAACAAGCTTTTAACATATGCTATTTAAACCGAAATAATCACATTTCTTGTCTGTTAAGACTAAGAATCGGTCGCTTCATTCTTGCTTTGTTCTTCATATATTCTTATTAAACAGGCTTTTAACATATGCTATTTAAATCCGAAATAATCACATTTCTTGTCTGTTAAGACTAAGAATCGGTCGCTATTCTTGCTTTGTTCTTCATATATTCTTATTAAACAGGCTTTTAACATATGCTATTTAAATCCGAAATAATCACATTTCTTGTCTGTTAAGACTAAGAATCGGTCGCTATTCTTGCTTTGTTCTTCATATATTCTTATTAAACAGGCTTTTAACATATGCTATTTAAATCTGAAATAATCACATTTCTTGTCTGTTAAGACTAAGAATCGGTCGCTATTCTTGCTTTGTTCTTCATATATTCTTATTAAACAGGCTTTTAACATATGATATTTAAATCCGAAATAATCACATTTCTTGTCTGTGTAAGACTCATATAAATCGCTATTTAAAATTAATATAATTAAATTTTTTTTATTATTTTAAGATGATGAGGATAAGGAATATTAGCAATTGATATCTATTTAAAAATTTTAATTCTTCTACACGCTTTATACGCGATAATTAAAGAAACTTCAATTATTTTTATTATTTAGTTGTTGCTTATAAAATATTATACCATTAAACCTTAATTAATTTGGAAAAATAATTGACTTAACTACTTTCAGTTTTATTGCAATTTCGCGGCCAGATGGCCAATCAGCTAGCGTTCTGACTTTTGGTACCACACGCTTCAGGTCTAAATCTTGGCGGCAGCATGGATGTTTGTGAGTGATTCGAAATCCAAGTTAAACTGTAGGTCCTGGTCTAATTAGCCCAAAGTGTGCATAAAATGACCTTAGAGTGACAAACCAAACCATATTTCAATTTCATTGACAAATAAGGAATAGAAATCGTATCGAGGAAAATAAATGATAAATATTGAAGTTTTCACAAACAATAGAAAAATATGCAGATTTAATTTCACCGATCAATTATGTTAAACTATAATTAACTTACAATAGATTAATTTTAGCTGTCATTTTTGAAAAGTGTAATTTCAAATTTGGATTTTTTTTTCGGATTTATTTCATCCAAATATACGTTAAAAAAAACTGAATTCTTTTAATTTAAAATGAAAGTAGTGCTTATGCTATTAAGCTTAAAACATCGTTAAATTACAAATGGATTGAAATGAATACAGTTCAAGGTTTCAGCAAGCGATTTGCATCTGTTGATTTTTAGGCGACACAGAATCGCTGAGTAAATAGAACCAAGCCAACACTGGGTCAAGTTCGCTTGGGTATATTCTTTTTCGTGCAATCGAGTGGTGAAGTTCAAAAGCGAGTGGCATGGAGCAATACCACAATCTTTGTTGATATCTTAAAACACCTGCTGTTACGAAACCCTCTCTCTGTGTTTAGAAAAGTCAGAAAACGAAAACTAAGTTTTTGTTTTGTTTTGTTTGATTCAGCAAAAAGAGGGATTGTCTTTAGGGGATAAATTTGCATGAGAAGTATTATAATTTAATTTCCGTTTATTTCTTCTTTTTTATCCTGTTGTTGTTCTTTTATGCGCTGATAGCCACCTAAGGAGCAGTCATTACTGGATTTTATTCTTCTTCTCATTGTTTCCCCGTAAACGAGGGCTCCACGACAAGTTCGACTGGTCAGGGCTATTCCATACGCGTCTTAAAAGAAAAAAAAAAAGAAATTTTTCCATGCTTTTGTTAGATACTCTAAGTTGGCAACAATGCTTTCATAGAAAGAATAGGTTCATTTTATATGCTGGTATTTACTATGATTATGAAAGTTTTTTTATATAATTTATTATTTAATAATGTTGCATGGATTATAGTAATTGATTTAATTAATATTTAATAATTTATTTATTAAAAAAATTTCTTTTAAAGTACAGATTCATTTTATATGTTATTATTTACTATGATCATAAAAGTTATCATAGAAAGTATAGTTTTCATAGAAAGAACAGATTCATTTTATATGCTGGTATTTACTATGATTCTGAAAGTTCTTTATATAATTTATTAAATAATGTTGCATGGATTATAGTAATTGATTTGATTAATAATTAGTAACATATTTATTGAAAATAAATAATGTTTTCATAGAAAGAACAAATTCATTTTATATGCTAGTATTTACACTATGAAAGTTCTTCAGATAATTTATTATTAAATAATGTTGCATGGATTATAATAATAATTGATTTAATTAATAATTAGTAATTTATTTATTGATAAATATATAAAATTCCTTTTAATAAAATAAATAGATTATTATCCTCACAAATTTCATTCTATTGAAAATTATGCATTTTTTTTAAATAATTGATTTTCAAAATATAAAATTTTTTATATTAAATTAATTTTATATTTCAATGATTAATTGATTTAATTAATTTAATGAAAAAAATACATATTATAAGTTATATTTATACCTTTTTTATCAAGTGATAGAAAAATAAATATGACTAGTAATTAATCAATAAATAATATCCATTAAAGAAATGCTGTCTATTCAATATTTTTAGATACACTGGTATACAATGTTTAATAAAAGTTTTCGAATATGTATAATGCTTGTCGTAATTGCAAAGGAAAAAAAGTAGGAAATATTAGTAATTTCAAATGATAACAGCATGAACAAAGCTTCAGTTTTTCTAAATAATATAGTATGTAAATAATTAATATTTGTAAAAATAAAATGAAATCTTTTTTTTAATCACAAAAGTTTTCTCATAGTATTTAGACTCGTATCATATTTGTCTGATTCCCAATAATTTTAGGCCGTAATTAAGAAATATTTTTTGATACACAGCTTGTAATATTAAATAAAAACGTCTGCTTAGAATCTACACCTGTCTTTATCTATTATTTATTTATATAATGGGAATATATTCATGGCATGATCTTGAAAGAAGACTTCGCTAAAATTTACAAATCCATTATTAGGAAAAGGTTTTATTAATAAAATATTAATTAAATTGTTGCAATTATTTTGGAGTTCAATTTCTAATTCTCAAATTGCTTTTTTATATCACAAAATATAATGAAAAAAAAAGTCGTCAAGTCCATCATCTCTGCCTCTTTGCATTTTCATTTCTGTAAAAGGAATTTTACAATTAAATTAAAGTAAAAGAATTTTACAAGAAAATTATTTTTTAGAAAAATTTTTCTTTTTTTTTTCAGATTTACATGAATATGATACGAAAAATACTGGGCCTTTCGAATTTAATTCCAGGCTGCAGCATTTTTCTGCAATTTTTAAAGTGTCCGAACACTTTTGAGAGCCACTGTATATAGAGATACGAATTCATGTAAAGCATTTTTCAGAATTGATTATTACTTGGAAAGGAATATGGGATTTTATACAAAGAAAAATCAAGAATATGGTATTAACTTCTTCGTTTGCATGCAGAACTTTTATCGTCAAGAACAATCTAAATTTTACAAAGGTGTTACGGATCATTTTTGAAAAATAATTCGTTGAGTCAATTCAGAATTTCTGCAATCTGGCTACTGATTCTTTTTGCACGAGACAACGCTCCTCCTATGCTGATATCCTCGTTTTATTGTTTTTGATAAAATAATTCGTCAGTGTGACAGGATGTCTCTCCTTTTAACTCATTCGATTTGATTCTATTTCGCAAGTAAAAAATTAATTTAAAAGAGGTCAGTGATTTATGTATGAGTAGTAAAAGAGAACTTCCTAAAGTCTCTTCTACAATCATTTTCATGCATGTTTTCATTTTCATAAGTTTGCCTCATTATTTCATGTGATTAAAATTGTATTTTATGGATGACAACGTGTCTATTTATTTAAATAAAATCGTTTGTTTTAATTTTTTTTTTCATCTTGTACAAACAAAAGTTAGTTTTTATTATCATTGTTCTGTATATGATTATTAAGCATGATTGATATGATTGTTTATGATGATTAATACGATTAGTATGATTAATATCATTGTAGGATTAAGATGATTAGTGTGATTAATATCATTGTAGGATTAAGATGATTAGTATGATTTTTAAACATATACTGATTATATATTTAATGAACTGTTCTTATAATATAACTGTTCTTATAACAAAACTTCATTATTTTGGAACAAGACGTTGAGAAAAGTATAACAAACAAGTTATTTGGTATGTACTAAAAATATGCATTTAAACAACACAGTGCCCACCAAAAGTTAAGATTAAAACTTTTTTTTTTTGACGCTCAGCATAAAATGACCGAAAATAAAGGTAGCAAATACGATTTATATGATTGATAAAAAATAACTTTAATGAAATCATATGAAAGAATTATACCATCATTATTTTTTTCAAGAATTGGTTTCTTGTATAAAAGTTGGAGAATGCAAATATCGTACTTTTGTTAATTTGTATCTAGTTTTTGTTAACGATCATTGATTGTCAATTGTTGGTACGAAAATATTGTTGGCGATGTCGTTTTACCAGATTCATTAAGATGGCAAGCGATCGAATGGATGAATACAAGATTATCTTAAATGAATAAATCTTATAAATCTCTTGAATACTAATGAATCTAATGAATACAAGATATGCTAGACTTCTCTGTCTCTTTGTATTTTATAGTGTATTCCAAAGATTTTGCGATCAGTTCCAATACAAAAATCAGTTTCAAAAAGACCTATTTCAGATTGACCACGCTTTAAGACTCCTTCTGAAGATGATTTTTAGTTCTTTAAGCACGAAGGAGCTGATTTGGGATCAATTTGCCTCAACAATGATGGATATCTATTAGTATGATGCAAAGACACCTACAGAATTAAGGACTCTATGTCTTGTATGTATCTTTCTAATCCGACGACAGACAAGTGCCCATTTACATTAGGAAAATATGCTGTTACCTTCACCAAATTGCGATGGGATTTTGTATTCGTTACACATGGGTCCAGGTTTTTCTAGAGAGGGAATTAGGTAGTGTACTGATCTGGAGTGAGCAAGGCACTAGATAATACCAAATTAATACTGTTGGAAGATATAGTTATAATGGAGATGGAATCATGATTTGGGTTGGAATATATTATAGTTATAATATAATAATATGTTTTTAAAATAAAATGATCATATGATGATGCATGTTGCAAAAAAAAAAAAAAAATGGCTGGCAGCAGAAGGCCCGAATGCATTCTTGCTTTATTTGCAATCATTGTTTAGTAATGAATTGATTAATATATTGCCAAATTGATTTGGTAATCAATTATTAATTAGTTTTTTTAATTTAGGGAATCAATAATTGAATCGATAAATGAATTAACTGATTGGAATTTTGCCAGGTGACAAACAACAGAGAGTTAGTTACTTCTACAAGTTTACCGATTAAGATTAAAGTTTCCTGGAATTAATTCCTCCCAACCCTTAGGTAACTAACAGAGATGATCAGACGTTTTACATTTCACTTCATTTGAAATCAATATAATTTACAAATCCATGTAATATTTTGAATAGCAGAATTTAAATTTTATATACTTCTATAACGTATCAATTTGTTCAAAATGTTTTGACACCTTCAAATATTTTATTAAATACAAATTTTATTGATTTTTTTACCATAATGTAATGCATCTCAAACGATTTAATCTTCATAATATCTTCAAAAGGATATAACACAGTACTGCAGAAATTGTATCTTACTACAATATTTAATCATCTTATCATATCTGATCAGTCAATTTAAAAACGTGAGGGTTAAAAAAAATTTCTACCAAAAGAAATGTTAATAAGTTAATGCAACCATAACTTAAGTAAGCTTTCTATCACGCTGCTTTATAAGGTATATTTTTAAACTATTAATGACATATTTGCAAATTAAATAGCTTAGAAAAAGACATTTTATAAATATTATTTAAAATAAAAAAATAGATAACTACAATACAAAACATGTAACATATTGTAAAAAAAAAAGCAGAAGCTTAAGTTATATAAAATTTTTGACTACTATTATGCCTATCATCATAAAAATTACAACAGCTTAGCAATGCATTTGGGAATGGATTTAGTAAATGCATTGTCCCAAAGCGACGTAAAGTAAAAAAGCAACGTAAATGTAATGCACATGTATGCAATGTAACCAAATATAATGTTTCCAATTTTTTCATTTAAATCATTATTAAGTTTTATTTAAAAACCTATTATTAAAAATATTACTTAAAATAAATAATATATAACTACAATCGCAAATACGTAACATATTGCAAAAAAAAAAGTTTAAGTGATATAAAATTTGTGACCACCATTATGCATATCATCATAACAACTTAACAATGCATGGGGAATGAATTTAGCAAATGCATTGTCCCAATGCATATCCCAAGTACAGTGCAATGTAAATGTAATGTACATATATGCAATGTAACCAAATGCAGTAAAGTACAATGCAATGTAACCAAATACAGTAAAGTACAATGAAATGTAAAGTAAAATGCAATGTAAATGTAAAGTACATGTATGTAATGTTACCAAATGCAATGTTTCCAATTTTTTTTTCATTTCAATCATTATTGAGTTTCTCTTAAAAACGTATTCCTATTCAGTTTAAAAGAAAGAAATACTAACTTAAATACAAAATAATGTGTTTCCATTTAATCATCAATAAAAAGTGTGATGTCGTTAACACCTCGTCTGAATTTTCAGTCGATGAATATTGAATACAAAAACACAAGGAAGTGATAATATCCCAAGCTGCTGTCATATACACGAAAATCTTTCAGCGGTTCCACCCGACTTGAAAGAAAATTTGTTCATAATTTCGATTTCACCCATTCTTCTCTTGAAACATGTCGGAAACCTCTCGGTTACAGTTAAATCCGCAACATATTACCATATTTCACAGAAGTCGTGAAACGTGTGTCGGAGTAGTGGGAAAAATTAATGGGATTTATTTTTTTTTTTACCCATTGTTTTTTACTTCCATTTATTTTGACATTGAAACTGAATTAGATTGTTACTATTTATAGTGGACAAGCTTTATTGTAGGTGATTTATATGATATTTGAGTAGAGAGATTGGAGGTGGAAAAAGTGTACTGACTGATAAAAAAATATGGAAGAAAATTGATTAATTATTCCTGGAGAGAGGCGAGAAAAATCGTTACGCATTTTACGGGTAAGAGATTTTTAATGCTAAGTTTCATAAGACTTTCACGGAACTTAAAGCAATGCAATGGAATTTAAGTCATAAAGTTTTATTTGCGTTTGTGTTTTACTGTGAAATGTGATTCTAGCAATCTTTCAATTTTTGTCTTATATATATGTTGAATATCCCAAGATCATCAAACATCAGAGTTCTCAAATAGAGAAGAAAATATGTTCCTTCATAAAGTTAAGAAATTAGTTTTTATTTCTTTAAATTTCGATTGAAACTTTTCCCAAAGCTAAATTTTATGCGACAATTAACATGTGCTGTTAAAATTTTTATTTAAGGCAGTCCGTTAAATAAAGTACATAAATATTTTGGAGAAAGTTTGTTAAATTTTGAAGGGTTCATATGAAGAATAAAAAAATTGAAATAATATCTTTGAAATCTGTCGGGTGCATTTCTCAGACCAAATGCCCATTTTTTTCATGCATCAAACTATAGCGATATCCGCTATAAAAACTCTAGAAGCCCAATAAAATTTTGCCTTGGTAAAGTTGTCAGAATTAAAAGTCATAAAATCAAGTGCAGTGCATGTTGTCCAATGTAAAAAGTCCATGGTTTAACCCGACGAGCACAGAGGACAGACATCATTAGTAGCGGTGCAAGTATTTATTAAGAAAATCATGTCCTGTCGAGAGTCGTATATTTGCTGTAAAAATCGCACGGGGCAAATTCATTGGCTCGAGTGATGAAACAAGTATGTTCCACGTTTTATCAACTGAAAGGAGTTTGTTTTGAGCGTCTGACTATTTTCTTCTTTCCTGAGAAAATGACAATGGCAATTGCAAAACTTGTGTGTTCGAAGGGGCATACAAGGTTTTATCTTTTTCATCAAGGCGAACTCGTACTTAGAGAT
The DNA here is from genome assembly GCA_021605095.1 of Caerostris extrusa. NCBI lineage: Eukaryota > Metazoa > Arthropoda > Arachnida > Araneae > Araneidae > Caerostris > Caerostris extrusa. Next base: position 10,806 of record BPLR01020479.1, on the reverse strand, counting down.
AGCCTGCTTGCAGATCATTTGTTTTCGTGCAAGAAGTAGGTTTAGTCTCATTCTACAGATCATCCATTCGCGGTTGTAGGTAGGAATCTGCAACAACGACAGCATTTAATTTCGTGTAATGTATACATATACGATAAGTTCCATTTGATTTCGGTATAAAAACCTCTGAAGAGGTATAGGAAGATTCACACTCTTCTGTGACACTTTTTTTGCGAGACGCTTGTCTATTTTTTAAGATATCTTCCTTTGCAGTGTTCATCCTGTAGGAGGAGTAGAATGATCACAAATATTAATCTATCTTCAATGAAAGGAGTAAGTTCTCCCCCTGTTTGAAAACATTTTTCATACTTTATTAGAAGGGCATTAAGTTCCTATTGTTGTTGTACCTTCATTTTCACGAAGTCCACGATGCGAATCAGATTTCACTACCAAAAGGAGATTCCTTTAGGTTGGTTTGAAGTTGTACTTTATTTGAAAGGATTCAAGAAATACTATTGTACTCTATGGAGATCCTGATCCCCATAGAGCACAATGATATTTCTTGGTAGGATAGAAGTAAGAATAACAAGGATTTATCTTATGGTCCTTAAATATATGCACCAAGAAGTATACGATTTCCTTTAGTATTTTTCAGCGTTACCATTTCTATTCGTCTAATCTTTTTTTGGACATTAATGATTACAACTTTAATGAGTGTCTCAATTCTTTTAATTTGTCCATCTGCAAGAGTCACATGAATAGTTTTGCTATCTAAAGACAAGCCATGCTCTTTTAGATAAGGATATAGTTTCCCATCAGCCACCGAATGTGTTGCACTAATTCAGTATCAGTACACAACTGTTGCATGAGTATTACAAACGGTAATTTAACGGCGGAATGAATTTCCGTGGATTTCGAATGGATTGAGACTTAATCTAGTTTTTTAATTGGTGGGTTGTGCATCAAACATTTAGATTTGGTGACGTCTAGTGCTCCATAGACATAACAAGTGATAGTGGGTTTTTCTGACTTTTGGTTTGGTTTCTCTTTCTGCCCCATTGAAAATTATTTTCTTTGAAAGCTGGGTATCTGCGCTTGCCTTTGTTTTGGATAAAATATTTTGGCATCTGCTTGCGGCTCTTTCTTCTCTTTGAACTAAATTCTTTAAGGGTGACCCAGTCACATCGTAAGTCTAAAAGTGGTCTTTCACTTGTGATGGGGCCCTTTTTTCATTTGGTCGACAATCATCAAATTTGTATTCTATCAAAGTCTAGAATTTACAGTTTCGCTAATTAGCCATAGAAGCAGCTTATGAGCACAAAATAATAATCTTTCCGAAATTTGTCCCGCCGGTTGAATGTCACACCTTTTTTTTCATTTTTTGATTTTTTTTTATCCGTATGTAACTACAAATACAATCCATAACTCTTATATAATTTGAGCTTATCATAATTAACCCTATTTTCTCTATTTAGAAAATAGGGCTAATTTATAGTATTTTTACAATTTGAGCTCATCCTAATTAACCCTATTTCTTCTATTCGGGAATATAGGGTTAATTTATAGTATTTTTAGTTTCATATGGACAAACATCAGCAATTAATAACAAAAAATAAATAAAAATAAAGGTATGGAAATCAACTACACAAAGATAGTTCTTGGTCGCTACCGAGGAAGTTCATTCAGTATAAAGAGGGCGCTTCTGAAACCTTACAGTAGGTGTTGCCAGATATACGAAAAGAGCGGTTACATACATATTTTATAAATCTACGAAATTTTGATGGCAATTGCTGCATGGAAAACATCGTTTATCAAAAATTATTGCTCTTTATCAAACTTAATTCGAAAAAAAATTTGGAATAAATGTTTTATTTACTCATTGCAAATAATAGGACAAATATGCAAATATTTTAAAACTTTTCATAGGAATATTTTTATATATCAGCAAAAGAATTTATGTTTATGAAAGAATGTATTTCAGCTTTGTTTTTCTTTTTAAAGTATTTTTATTTAAAAGGAAATTAATTGAATAAAATGAATAATGGAATAAATTGATTCTCTATTTTAATTGAGTTCAGATTATTATAAATTATTTCTCAAAGTTTATTTACCGCAATAAATTATTTTTATCAAATTTTTTTATGTTGTGTTAATTATAATACAAAATAAAAAATTTGTATAAATTCGTAATAATTTTTGTAGTTTATAGTAGTAGTAGTATTTAAGTGTAGAATTATCCGTAATATTTTTGTAGTTCTTTTGTATAAATTCGTATAATTTTGTATTCACTGCAAGAAAAAAAAAAAAAATTCAAGCCAATAAAAATTCTCATTTATAATAAATTACATGAAATAAATGTCATTTATTGGATATAGGAACTTTTTCTCATCAATTTGTTTATATTTCAAGAAACAAAGTGACTTCTTTTTTTACTATTAACACATTGGTATTTTATATAGTTATATGAATGCTTATAATACAGATTTCAGAACCCATGATTAAATACAAATTATTTTCGTGACGTAGATACTCTACAGGTTCTTACGTCATCAAGTCAACTGACAAATCCAGTTGAACAACCTGGGAAATCTCGCAGTTATTTTTTATGTTGCTCTGGAGATGTTGCAACTAGATATCAAGAAAGGGGTTTTAGCATCATTTTAATTCAAAACAAGTATTTCAAAATAAATAAACATAGTCATCAACTGGAAAAAATAATACCTGAAAAAATCGCAGATGTGACAGGAATAGATATTCCCTCAAGAGCAAAATCAATTTTATGGATCAATAAAATTTCATGCAATAACTTTCGAATCTACAATTAGAAAAAAAAAAAGACTGCACCAATTTGTAGCTCTAATGAGTTAAAATAATCAGTGAAATCTGACTTATTGCAAAATTATGAATCATGATTATTGCTGTACAACGTGTTATTCAGTTTAATTAGTAGAATAAATTGTATTTATTTTTCTATTTTAGTACTAAAAATATTTGACATAATATAAAAGTAACTAAATGTCTTTTTTAATGCCAGATATTTGATCTCAGGATATTCACCATTGATGCAATAGTTTCCTAACAAATTCAAAGTTATCTGAGGAGCCTACTTTATTACAATCACCAATAGAAAAGGAGAAATATGGCTCATAATATTGCAACAAGTAATATAAAAAAAAAAAAAGTTAAAGTCAATTCCTACTTTTTTTTTTTCACTTTATTGCAGAAAATTCTTTATAAATAATTTTCATTCATTTTTTAAAGATAATCTGGCACCATCTATTGGTAAATGTATGCAACTTAAATCTAAAAAAGCTAAAATTAATTAATTAAATTTAATTACTGAATTAATATTTGAAAAAACTGTATTAACATACATCATCCACTACAAGTTAAAAAAAATGTATTTGAACTTGAGTGGACGAATAAAAGTATTTTATGAACGATTGAAAATTTGAACAAGATATATATAGGGAGAGTGTGAGCTAATAGAAGGAATTGAATAAAAGGCAAATGCCCTATCAACCTTGAAGAAGCGAAATGTATTGTCAATTACTAATCTCTGGCCGTAATTAAGTGTAAGAGAATCAAGCAACCTTTTCCTTCAAAGAGTCAATTTGCTTCGATTCTTTAATCTATCATACCGTGTTAGGTTCAAGCACAGAAGACTGTTTACACAACATACAAAAAACAGTTTTCTATACAGTTGTTTTATACAGTGTATACAATTTTGTGCTTGGACCTAACACGGTTTAATAAGATTAAAGAGTCCATGAAAGTTGTTTTATATATTGTATATACAGCTCTCTGTCGACTTTAATAGATTAAGGAAGTTCCATGAAGATAGCTCTTCGACTTTTAATCTATTAAACCGTGTTAGGTACAAGAAGAGAAAACTGTATACACACTATATAAAACAATTGTACACAAAACTGTTTTAAAACACAGAAAAATGTATTAAATTTTTTCAAGATGCGTTTATGGATAAAACAATTTTTTAAAAAAAAATTTTCTAGTAGAAATATGCATGGAGGATTTTTTTTACTTGAATGAAGATAAAAACTTAAAAATAAAAGCGTAAATTAGAGTAAGCATTTGATTCAAATTAATGCATAATAATATTCTAGTCTGTTAATAGTTGGGTATATATTAACTTTTAAATCATCAAATATGACGCTTAATAAATAACTATTCTATTATGTAGTTCCCTTCAAAAAGCTCATTATAGAAGAATTATTTTAATGTTGAGCTAATATTATATGCAGCTACTAATATTATTTTAATTTAATTAAGCAATTAAAATTTTAGATTGTTTCATAACCATTTATCTATAAAAATACACCTTAAACAAATTGTATTATTTTATTAAATATGCTAATATGGGAAAATTCTTCTATCGCTTCACTTAATCTTGTTCATAGTAGGTCAAGATTTAGAATCTCAATTACAAATAGTTATTAATAGTCCATAAAATACAAAAATAAATTTTTTAAACATCGATAAAAAGTACACGATAAATACAAAACTACAATATATGTATATAAATGAAAATAAAATCAACTTATCAGCTAAAGCTTAGCTAAGTTGAGACAGATGCTGAAGCTATTTTGATTTTTCTAAATTATGATACAATTTAAAAGAAGTAGCTTAAAAACTACGGAAACACGTGGACAATATAAAAATAACTCATCTCTTGCCCTGATGCGAAGAGCTGAATCTATTACAATTTTTTGCCAGTTTTGTAACGTATCTGACTATAAAATTATGAGATAATTATATAAATTTGATTAATAAGCGTAAACAGGGATTTCAAAAATCATGGTCTCGGATTTGTACGTCTTATGGATCTGGTTTGTCACACTACGGTCAGTTGTTGCACACTTTATGCTAATTAGACCGCACATCTTTTGCACATTTTAGGATAATTAGATTGACATCTATAGTTTAACATGGATTCCGAACCACTCACAAACATCCATGCCACAGTCACGATTCAAACCTGAAGCCTGTAGTACCAAAAGCCAGAGAGCTAGCCAAATAGCATCGGACGCGTACGTCGTATTGAAGAAAAATCCAGGAAATACTAAACAAGAATTTAAGACTTTATACGAGTCAATATCTCCCAAATTCTTCTCGTTAAAATCATTCATTGCAATACATATTTTCAGTACGAAACGAAGTCTGTGCCATTTGTGTATTGGATTGTGCACAATAGAATTGGATATGAATAAAACTTATACGTTATAAATGTATTTAAGATCAAGGCGAAAAGAGAGAAGCCAATATTAAAAAAAAATAATATTTTAATGTATTTCCGATTACGAATTGTAGGCAATATTTATAAAATAATTTTAAAATAATATTAAAAATCGAAATTTTTAAATGAAATGCTGCCAGATAAGTACTATAATAATTTATAGATATAATTCGACATTGGGTGACTTCAGTAAATATCAAAATATAATTTAATAAAAAAATATTATTTTTGAAGATTAGAAATTTAGAATTAAAAAATTGTCACAATAGAATAATGATTAAAATGCACATTATCTCTTTCATTAATCATTTACATCTTCGTAAAATTTGAATCTATACACAAATGAATCCGATATCAGCAAAAATTTCAATAATAAAAATATGCGATTTTAATAATATGGAAGCCAATTTTAAATGTAATATTTGAAATAGAACCAAAATAAATAAAATTCCATATTAGAAATATCCATACGAAAAAAAATTTTTTTTTTTGTCGCAATTTTGTTAAACACAATGAATCAATGAAAACTGTAATTTTCACTAATTTTAAAAATAATTCATTTTAATATTTCAATTATATATTGTTAGTAACGCACCATATAGAACCTAAAAAAAAAAGATAAGAAACAAACAATGAACTTTTAGTTATCAATATAAATGTAAATACGCTAGAAATTTTTTTTTTAAAATTAATAATCATAATTAGGTTTTTCATTCTGACAACATCAATCTCATCAATCAATATAATAAACAGTTGTTTTTTTTTCCAAAAAATATAATTAAAAAAGCAAATCAAAGAAAGCCAAAAGCACTTTATAATGTGACTGAAATGTTAATTAAAAAAATGCATTCTGTAATGTAAAAACCCATTGAACCTTAACCACACTGCAATGTAGTTTTCTGCAATTTTCTTGTTAGCGAATTTGTCGTAAAAAGCGCTATTAAAATCGGATTTATGAAAACGATTCCGAGGTGTTGCCACTCCGTGTTGCAGGAATGATACTGCGCGAGCTACGGATCCTCTTTTTAACATCGGAGACGAATTGCAAAATTCACTTTCACTGAGAGAGGAGGAGAAATCACAAAAAATAAACAAAAAATCCCCGAGTTGCGTACGCTAACTCGTCGAGCAAGGATGGTGGTGCTTCCCTTTACAGCGCCCCTAACGGTAAAGGTCGTCAAGTTATGACAATAGATATAAAAGGCAAATTCTCCTAAAATCATTTCTTTTACACTAGATTTGTCTTGGATATAATCTCCTCAACTAACAGGTAAGTCGAGAGAGACTCAGTTTTTCTCTTCACATTTAGTACTTTTAATTTTTATTTTCACTTTGTGTCTTTAAAAGGGTAAGATTTAAAATTGTTTTAATGCCTTATTATAAAACTTAGAATTTTATTCAATCGAAATGAAATTTAGAAGAAAAGTTCAGGAGGAACTTGGAGTTTATCGTTAGAAATTTAGTTCATTGTTCATAGATTAAAATATTAGAAATTGAATTATTCTAAATTAAAAATAGAACGGAATTTTGGAATTATTTTTGTGTTATAATATTTTTAAAACTTGTTTAAGAAATATTATATTTTATTTTTCGATATTTTTTAAGAAACTTTGAATACTTTTAATTTAAATTTTATGTTACATCTTGTTCCATTGTTAGATAAAATTTAGAATACTTTTTGCAGTTTATATTTTTTCTATAAAAGGAAAAGATTTCTATGAAATTTGTTAAATGATTTATTAGAAATCATTAAATAAAAATTATTTAAAATTGAGAGCATTTATAGAACAAAAATGTTCTTGTCTTTTCTGTTTAAATGAAAGATAATAGAAGTTCTCGATTTTTAATATATAGAATTCTAGAATAATATTCTATATTTTTTTTAACTGTAAAAATTTATGATGATTAAATTTGTGGATGAAATGATATTTTCAATTTTTAAACTGTGAACTTAATTTAATAATTAATTTAGTTAAATATTTGTTGGTCTTTAACACTGATTTGTAATTCTTTAGTTTGAACCTTATATTATTTTTTTTTGTAAATAAAAAATAAATGAAAAATATTAGTAACAATTATTAGTAAATTTTATAAAAGCTCTTTTACCTAAATGTAGAAATTACTATATCATATTTCATACACAATTATTCTGTATAATTTTGTCTTCATCAAATTTATGGCAAATTTAAAATCAAATCAGTCAATCCAATTTTCTTTGACAAGCTGGGTTTCAATTATTTTATCTTTTTTAAGTATTTGAAATAAAAATATGAAATTTTCAACAATTTTTTTAAATATTAATTTTTTAGAATATTAAAAATATTATATTATAAAAATATAATTTTTACAAATATTTAAAAATCTTATCGTAGAGAAATAAATCAAAAAGAAAAAGTACTTTATTTAAAAGAATGACTTTAAAGAAGATAGTAAATTTAATAAAAAGCAGAAAAATACAGTTCAGTAAAAACATAAAAACAATCACTTAATCAGTTAATCAGATTTATTAGTGATATTTTATTTTATTTTTCATTATATTTATTAGTTCATTATTCTAATAAAACACTTTTATGTATTTATGCACCTTTTTAAAAACAAATTTGAATAAAGTAATTTTTGCTCTAAAATAATTATATTAATTTCGAACAAATAAATAATAGATAAAAAAATTCTAACTGTAAAACCATTTTACAAATAAAATACTTTTTCCAATTTGAATTAATCATCATAATATAGTATCATTACATTTCTTTTATTGTTGATATTCTGAGAACTTTAACCCTTCAAACAGAAAAAAAAAAAAAAATAAACTCATGGAAAAGAAAATGAAAACTTCAGCTGCCAAATATTAATGGCTAGACTTTCTTTATTAATCTATTATTTTCAAGGTCTTCGAGCCAATGGCGAATCTTCTCTACTTTTAGAATGACTGTTGAAACCGCTTCGCTTATGCTTTCGTTTTTTTTTTTTATATCACGTTCTGTAATTATAATATAAATCGAATAAAAAAAAGAGCAATGGGAAATGCTGCTGATTTTACAACTATTTCTCCATTTCTTGTGGAACCAGATAAGAACTAGGCGGATATATAAAAGCATAACGATTTCTATTTCTTTAGGTGTCGTTATGCTTGAAAACCTGCCTTATATTTTTATTTTGGTTTTTGTCAGATCATATCAAGATCTGTTTGACCTTCTAAATTTTTTTTTATATTTTAGTAGGTAACTTTTGTTTATTAAGCATTCTATTTTTTTTAATTAATGATATTCTGTAAAGAAAGATTAAATCTAATGAACGACTTTTGATTTTGAAAATATCTGGATGAAGTTATTTTAATTCTGTAATTTTACTGCGAAATACCCTTTTAAGAAATTGCTTTTCATTATTTTAAAATTTAAGAAATTTAGAAACCTTTTTCACATTAATATTATTGGTGTCTAATAAAATATTACAGAAAATGTTTAGCTTCCTGCAAAAGTTTTCAGAAATATTCTACAAATTTCTTTAAAAAACAGATTAATGATTTTTCTTTGAAATTTATAAATTTAAATCACTTTTTCACATTGCTATTGTTGCATGTTAAATTTGTACATATGTTACGCTATTTTTATGTAAGGCGCAAACGCTTTCCTTACTAATTAGAATAAACTAAAATTTAAATTTAAGGAAAACATCGATTTTTTTACATATTAAAAATATCATTCAGTTTTTTTTAAGTTGTTTGCTCAAATTTCTGCTTAATGCAATTTTTTACTTTCTTGTTAAACTAAAATTAATATCCTTAAAAACAATAGAAATATATATTCAATTCAATATTTTTAACTGATTTGCAACCACGTGATATATAATTCACAATTCTTTTTACTTTCTTGTTAAACTAAAATTAATATCCTTAAAAACAACAGAAATATATATTAAATTCAATACTTTTTTAACTGATTTGCAACTACGTGATACAATTCATAGATTCTTATTTATGAAAATAAAAGCAGAATTAATAAACATAGTCTAACAATATTTTTTTATGAAATTTATGCATATCTGAATAGCTTTTTACTCATAATTGCTGAAAAAAATGCTTTTATAATTAATTTACTTAACATTTCCTTTTATTTACTTTATTCTATGTTATTCTGTACAATGAAATAAAAAAAAAAAAATATTTAACATTTCTAACGCATCAAAACATTTATCTTGTACTATACACAATGTTAAAAATACTTAGTATATAAGTTATTTATATTTAAAAATGTACAAAAATAACTAGCATAATTTATTCATAAAAATCGTGATAAATCTAATAAAAATTTAATATTTAATCATATTTTTATCGTATTTATTTAAAAAGGCTTATATCTTTAAATAAATATTTCTAGGTATTTTTAAATAATAATTAATAACCTCATTCCTTTATTTTTCAGCTCTAAACAACACACCATAGATTCATCGTTGCCGGTGAGCACTACTTTGTTGAAAAGTCTGATGCTGTGCCACAGTGAAGCTAAATTAACCCAAGGCTTACTGCCTCATCGCTGGTTAGCCTCTGGTCCCAATCCCAAGTTAAGGGACTTTTTCTTGACTTCCAAGTCAGAAACACGCTTCAAAAAACCACTCACCTCACACGCCTTTCCCAGTAGCAGCAAGTTCACCCACACCGGAACATCACGTTTCCACCTTCAAAAGAAAGCGGAAGAAAGTGAAACAAATATAATCATAATCGCAAATCAAGGAGTGTTAAAGCTACCAGCAAATCATATAACAAATCTTCATTCTCTCCCAACTGTCAGAAAGCATTTTGAACTTTGTGTTTTTTAGATTGACGATCATTTCCTTCTTGATTTCCCGGTTTCATCGCCTTGGAAGAGGTGTAATCCTATAGAAGATACCTCGCCTTATTAAACCAATTCTGTCCAAGAAGAGATGCAATAAAGAGCTACATTATTAATTTCTTTTCCTCAAGAAAGAAATAAAGGGAGAAACAAAAACCATCACAAGTATATCAGAAGTCTTACCAGAGCGAAGGTCGTAAACCGGAGCGGCAACTTTCTTCATTCAAAAACTTCATCTGTTTCCAGCATAGCAGAGGAATTTTCTAAACAGCAAGTAAACCAGAATGGCCGTCACTGAGATATTTGTGCTTGTCTCCTTCACTGCTAAACTGAATCAGTTTCCTCTATTGTGGTGTGCTTGATGAATATACAGAAAATATCTTTGCACGACTTTTTATCAAGTTTTGTCAACATCAACTCCAAAACACCATGAATCTAACGAGCGATTCCTTGCACTGAGGCTGCAATGGAGCAGGAGAGGACCTCAACTCTGAGCCAGGTAAGGAAAATATTGAAAGTGCTGATTCCGTTGGCCCATCTGATCTGCTGCCGGACCAGCTTCGCAAATCAGCTCCATGATGAACCTTGCTATCCGTGTTTTATGTGGTTCACAGGGGTTTGCCATGGGATGTCACATAACTTGAAATGAGGTATAAGCTTGAGCCTTATTAGCAAATTACTAAACAGCTAATCGACGTGCACCTTAAATTCCTCTGGTTATGAAAGAATTATTTAATTAGGAAA
>BPLR01020478.1:0-17562 GCA_021605095.1 Caerostris extrusa | reverse complement strand
TTAATTAAGATTTGTAGCATACGTAACACAATTTTAAGTTAAACTAAATAAAGTTTTCTTATTCTAAAAGAAATAATCAAAAGTTAATAAGTAAAACGTATATGTCAGTTCATATGAATTTCCAATTGTAGAATCATGCTTTAAAACAGCAAATTTTATGCAAAATAAACATCTGGCAGCGGTGGGATTCGAACCCACGCCTCAGAGGAGACCGCTGGGCCACACTACCTAGCGTACTCACCAGTAATAATCACTGATAACAAGTTTCCTTCAAAATTTTAACTTATTTTCGTTAATTTCTTTCTTCAAATACATTATCCAGATCACATTTATTTCAGCATGTTCGTTGAAAAACATTTTTTTCTTTCTAATGCAGCTGGCAAACACTTAGACAGCTTGGTCTTGGATGCCTTAAGGCAAGGCTGCACAGACGTTACTCACTTTGCATATCCCAGGGAGCCCGTGTAACTTGAAGATAAGCCACGGAGTAACAACGCCCCCGCAACGCCTCTACTATCCTATTAGGACCGGGACCTACGGTTTAAAGTGGACTCCGAACCACTACAAACACCCATGGCAACGCCGGGTTCGAACCCGATACCTTGGTACCGAGCGCCAGAACGCTAGCCACTCGGACATCAGGCCCATCGTTGAAAAACATAGTAAGTAATTTTACGAATTTCAACTTCGAAGAAATCTAACACAATGCAATTACGATTGTATTTAAACTACATTTCTACTGAATATTTAGATTTAGATCTAACATTAAAACTAAGATTTAGATTTAAAAACGTTTAAAAGAATTTTTTTTTTTTTCAGATTTTGTTTCTTTTTTAGACCTTAATTAAATATTTGTATTGCGCAAACGTACTTTTTTACTGAAAATTTTTTATTAAATGATTTTTTTTATCAATTTTTAACTAATAACTACTTTCAGTTAACTAATAAATAGTTTCGGTTAACTAATAAATTCTTTTCAGTTGTATATAAATGCATTCAGACGAAAAGATTAATTTGTTTTTATTACAATAAAGTAGTAAAAACGAAACATAATTTATATTTCAATGAAATCAATAATAAATGCAAGATTCTTAGCATTAAGATTAAGCAGTTAAAAAAAAAAAAAAAAATTATATATATGTAACAGGTGGGCAGAAAAGTTCATAGGCTGACACATAGATGGCGCTACTAGTATTAAATCCGTATGATTTTTAGTTAGCCCTAACCTTCAAAAGACACGTGTATAAATTTGACAGCTGTTGCACTATTAGTGTGTGAGTTATAGCATTTTTAGTGTTCATCACGTGCAGTCCACTCGGCTGACTGTCAATTGGACTCCGGTGTGAAATGATGGAGCGTGTTTCATCCATTGTCACATATTGACGCTAAAATTCAGGTTTATTACGATTGAACAGCTCCAAACACTGCTTATAATCATCAATTCGTTGTTGTTTTGGGTCGATTGTGAGCTCGCGCGGCACCCACTTTGAACAGAGCTTCCGCATATTATTCATTCATGATATATTCCTTTGATATCTTTACGATATCTCAATCAACACACGGTTATCAGAAATTATTTTGGGAACTTTTTTTGATGTTCTCGTCGGTAGGTCCACTCCTGCATCGTCCTCGGTGCTCATTTCGACTCAATCAGAAAAACACTTACGGTTGATTTTTCTGGTGCAAAGTCGAATGATGTTTATCAAGCCAATCCTTGGCTTCAATCAGAAATTATTTTTTTATCCATTTTTTCAAACTAACAAAAGTGAAAAAATGCTACCTTTGTGCAACAGCTGTCAAATTTATCCACGTGTCTTTTGAAGGAGTTAGGGCTAACTAATACTAGTAGCGCCATCTATGTGTTAGGAACGTTTCAGCCCACCTGTTATATATATGTTCTATTTAGAATCGAATAACTCAATATATACATATTTTTCAATGGTCTGTTACACTTTCAAATGTAGACTTCTATTTATATTGCGTTTTTATATTTATTATTTCATCTTTGTCTGTCCAATAATTTCTCCTTTTTTTGTTTCTATCACGGTTTTCATCGAGGTGTTCATAGGTATAGACGCCATCTTTTATGCTGTTTATCGTCTACGGATCTACTATCAAGATCTGTTTTCTACAGATTGATTTTCTTTTATATGCTACTACGGTTGTAAGCACAGAATTCACCGTGATTTCCAGCTTATAATCAATAGTATCGTATAAATTGCAGAACATAATCGGAAAAAATAAAATGTCTCGTATATTCCTCGGCGGATTGGCTTCACACCAGTATTTTCTTTTTTTTTTTTAAAATCATTATTATAGCCCTAAAAAGATAATTAATTAATGTTTTAAATTAACACACGAAACAATTCAAACGTTTTTTATCCTCATTTTTAAAAAGCTATCTTGGATCAGTAATGAAAATCTAACTGTTCTAAAAGCATTACAAATATAACAACTCTGCTTCACAATTTTCTTTTGACTGAAAATAATTTGCTTTTAATTTGGTAATTCAATTCCTTCATTAGCTCACACTCTCCTTATATATATCTTGTTCAAATTTTAAATCGTTAACAAAATACTTTTCATATCCACTCAACTTCAAGTACATTTTTTTGAACTTGCAGTGGATGGCACTGGATGTGTATACAGTTTTTCAAATATTAATTCATTAATTAAATTTAATTAATTAATTTTAGTTTTTTTTAGATTTCGCATATATCTACCAATAGATGTAAACTTAAAAAAATGAAAATTATACATAAAGGACTTTCTGCATTATAGCGAAAAAAAAAAAAAGAGGAAATGACTTTAGAAATTTTTTTTGTATATTACTTGTTTTTATAGGATATAAGTATTTTTTGTAAGCAAATTTAGAGTATAGTGCAATTGTGTTAGTGAAAACATGGAAAAAAAATTTAATATGAATTTGTTTTCGAGTTATGAATTTGTTTCATAAATTGAATCCACTTTTGAAACTGTAGGTCCCGATATTAAGAAAATTGTGATATTAATTATATTACAATATTATTATTATTCTCCTTCATTTGGCCGAACGGCTCCTCTGGCGCTCGGTGCCCCACAAAGGTGCCATGGATGTTTGTAGTGGCTTTGAACCCCTTTTAAACTGTAGGTCCCGAGTTTAGCCCTCGTATGCAAAAACCAAACCAAATCTGCATTGGCGCAACGGTCTCATGGTAGGCCAAGACTGTTTGCCTACTGGCAGATTTCGAGATAGGAGACATTTCCGTTTTTAGAGAATAGGGTTGTCAGTCCTACGCTCTACAGTCATATTATACCGAGAACTATGGTTTAAAATGGATTTTGAACCACTATAAACATCCATGGTACCGCCGAGATATGAACTCAAAACCTGTGTCACCGAGTGTTAAAGGGCTCTAGTCGATCGACCATCAAGCCAACACATTATTAATTACATAATATTAATTATATTTTTCTTGATTTGCGCAGCATATCTGACTAGCATCTTTACAGATAACTGTTTCATCCGTTTCCGCTTTTAAAATGAACGTCTACCTATGAACCATTTATCACTGCATTCCCTAAACCACAATGCAGAATTAATTCGGCCTTAAGTTATAACAGAATGTATTTTTCTAACTTCAACAAGTTATATATAAAAAAAAAATTTAATTACTTGTTTAAGTTTCTTTAGTTAATTCAACTTAAGTTAATTTTAGTAATTCCTTAGTTTAATTCTACTTTTTTTCACTGTATTTCAGGAAGTCCTTTATGAATAATTTTCATTCACTTTTTTTAAGTTTATCTGGCGTTATCTATTGGTAGATAACAATGCAACTTAAATCTAAAAAAAAAAACTAAAATTAATTAATTAAATTGAATTAATATTTGAAAAACTGCATTCATATCCAGTGTCATCCACTACAAGTTCAAAAGAAATGTATTTGAACTTGAGTGGAGGAATAAAAAGTGTTTTATGAACGATTGAAAATTTGAACAAGATATATATAGGGAGAGTGTGAGCTAATAGAAGGAAATGAAAAACAGTTTTTTATTAGACCCATATTAAATATTATTATATCTATGATCTCGCGTTACCTCTGTTTGGGTCTCATGACCTCAGAAATCGGGATGTGCACCGTCTTCTCGTCGAAAGTGGTTACGTGGATGACGCATCCGGTCAGCGCATGCGCCAAGTGAAGCGTCTTCGAGATGACGAAATTGTGTCCTTCCAGTCTGAATGCAGAGTGGGGCTGCATTTTGGCCACGAACGTCACATCGCCAGGCAGAATGTTGGGGCCCGAGGTTCCCGAGGCCTTGAAGTAGAATTTCTGACCGTCCACGGTACCTGAGCCAAAGTTTATTTAAAATATATTGATATAACAGTTCGGCTGACATTTTCGTAGGCTGACACATAGATGGCGCTACTAGTATTAAATCCATATGATTTTTAGTTAGCCCTAACCTTCAAAAGACACGTGTATAAATTTGATAGCTTTTGCACTATTAGTATGTGAGTTGTAGCATTTTTGGTTAAGCAAACTGTTGTTTGTTTGAAAAAATGGATAAAAAGGAATTTCGTGATTTAATAAAGCATTGCTTTTGACGAAAAAAATACTATTGAAGCCAAGGCATGGCTTGATAAACATTATTCGGACTTTGCACCAGGAAAATCAACCGTAGAGAAGAGGTTTTCTGAATTTAAACGAGGCGAAATGAGCACAGAGGGCGATGCACGCAGTGGACGCCCCAAAGAGGCTGTTACCGAAGAAAACATTAAAAAAGTCCCCAAAATAATTTCTGATCGCCGTAAAGGGAAGTTGATTGTGATAGCTGAGACCCTAAAGATATCAAAGGAAAGTGTTGGACATATCGTGAATGAATATTTGGATATGCGAAAACTCTGTTCAAAGTGGGTGCCGCGCGAGCTCACAATCGACCCAAAACAACAACGAATTGATGATTCTAGTGTTTGTAGCTGTTCAATCGTAATAAACCCGAATTTTTGCGTCGATATGTGACAATGGATGAAACATGGCTCCATTATTTCACACCGGAGTCCAATCGAGAGTCTGCCGAGTGACTACACGTGATGAACACTAAAAATGTTATAACTCACATATACAAATAGTGAAACAGCTGTCAAATTTATACACGTGTCTTTTGAAGATTAGGGCTAACTAAAAAACATATGGATTTAATACTAGTAGAGTCATCTATGTGTCACCCTACGAACTTTTTAGTCCATCTGTTATAAATGAGTCATTTCATCATCAATTTTGATTTCGTGGTTAAAAAGAAAAATTTTATTTTGCTTATTAAAAATTTATTATTTTTATTATTTTTCCAAAATAATATTTCTTATTAATAATTTATATATTATTCTTTCTTAATATATCCTCTTTCTTATCTTAAGTTCTTTTGTAATACTTTGATTCTTCTTAATTTAATAGTATAGGATATATATATTTGTAAGCAAATTTAAAGTATAAGGATATCTTTTAAATTAGTACAATTACTACACTTTTTAAGTTGTCAAAAATACTTTTTAACATCAAATCTGCTTTTACAGATATACGAGTTCAATAAAAGGTATTGAATTTAATAAACACATTTTTGAAATTCATTAGTAAGGATTATCTTTTATATATATATAATTCTTCTGTATATGTGTGTCACTGAACTCCTCCTAAACGGTACGTTGAACTGTAGGTCCCGGTCTGTTTAGCCTAAAGTGTGCACAAGATGACCGTACAGCGACTAACCAAACCTCCTAAACGGCTGGACCGATTTTGATAAAAAAATTTTATGTGTGTTCGAGTAGGTCCCTGGATGGTTTAGATTCACAATTGTATCCGGTAGGTGGAGCTGCAATTGGATATTTCTGTACGTGTGTTTGTAACTGAATTCCTCCTAAACGGCTAGGCCGATTTTGATGAAATTTTGGTGTGTGTTTTGACAAAACACGGAGAATGTTTTTTATGCTATGCTTTTGTTGTCAGTCGCCACCAAATCGTGCTGCCGTCTATCAACTTCTATACCGTTCAACGCATCGCTATGAAAATGGTTAATAATGTGTATTCGAGTATGAAAAATAGATTCGCGTTATCCCCTTTTTTATTACTTGCTACCAGAGGGTGCTGCATTTCATCTTATATACCGTTCAAGCGATATCCATCAAAATTAGTATGTATATATACACTCAAGAGCCAAAACATTATGACCACCTGTCAATAACGAGTTGGTCCACCTTTTTGGCGCGCAACACAGCTTCAACCCGCCTTGGCATGGATGTCACAAGTCCTTGGTAGATGGCCGGAGACAGATTGTACCAGATGTTTAAGCAACGGTCACGCAAATCCGATATATTGCGAATTGGCGGTCTTTGAACTCTGAGCTGCCGTCCCAGGACATCCCAAATGTGTTCTATCGGATTGTAATCCGGTCAGTTAGGCGGCCAGGACATTAACTAGAATTCAGCATCATGTTCCTGGAACCACTCCAACACAATTTGAGCCTTGTGACAAGGGGCATTGTCCTGTTGGAACATTCCATTTCAAACTGGAAAACATAGGCCATGTAAGGGAGCAACTGGTCCGCAATGATGTTCAGATACCCTGTAGCATTCATGGTCTGCTCTACCACAACCACGGGTCCCAGAGACGCCCAAGAGAACGTCCCCCAAAGCATAATACTGCCACCACCGGCCTGTGTATGACCTACTGTACATTGAGGGAGCAACTGTTCGTCTGGAAGACGACGTATCCTGACACGGCCATCGGCGTGATGAATGACAAACCGTGATTCATCTGACCAGGCAACTCTCTCCCACTGATCCATGGACCAGTCACGATGTTCCGGGCCCAGCGCAGGCGCAGTTGGCGATAACGCTTGGTCAGCAAAGGCACACGAATGGGACGTTTGATGCGTAGCCCCATATCCAACAGTGTCCGCTGAACAGTGTGATCCGAATACTGTTCTACTTGGCCCTGCATTGTATTGGGCTGTCAGCTGAGCCACTGTCTGGCTCCGGTTTTGCTTCACCATGCGAGACAGTCTCCGACGACCTTTTTCTTTGATAGCGTGTGGACGCCCAACACCATGTCGTCTACTGCTGGTTTCACCGTCATTCCTCCACTTTGCATAAGTACTAACAACTGTAGATCGCGAACAACCCCACGAATCGTGCAGTTTCGGAAATACTTGTTCCGAACCTTCGAGCCATTACAATCTGTCCTCTATCAAAGTCGCTTAGATCCGCAGCCTTTTCTATCACACACAGAAGTAAGTGAAAGAATGATTCTTCAGACTCTCCAGCAGCAGTTAAATACCACTTCCACCTGATCACGTGCCTTCCACGTCATCCAGGCGAGTTCCTTGCAAAATGTAGGGGGTTCATAATGTTTTGGCTCTTGAGTGTATATTGGAACGATATGTATTTTTCTACAATGCATGTTAACTATTTTTAATGTAATTGACGATAGATGACACCACAGAGAAATGTAATGAGGTGTGGCCGCTACGGAGACTCCTAGGTAAGAACAAGGATGTAAGCAACGAAGGTTGGTGATTTCGAGCTATGTCTAACAGCCACATCCATGGCCAGCTATGTCTTATGGCTATAAAAATGTTTTTAAATATGTATATTCAATTTTAAATCCCTGAGAATCGTTTTATTTAATGAAAAGGAAGAAAAACTCTAACATGCATTATTATTATCATTATTTTTTTTTTTGGCAGTACATTTTATACCAGGTTTTGCTAGTTACATTTAAGATTATGATTAATAGTTATAAGTCAAGAATCAATATAAAATAATTCAACCAAGAATAGGAAATTTTTTAGTTGTTTCCTTTCCCAGACTTTTACACTTACCTCTGGGAATGCGAAATTTAAAAGTCCTGACCACGTTCATCGTTCGGGTGTCGGTCTCATCCACAACCTGCAGCGTCAGGTCTATTGTTTTAATTGTGCCGTAAAAAGCGTCTTCCAGGGTTAAAGGAAAGGTGTGCGTTTGGTCTGGTCCTGACACGGGTTTGGCTGGCTCTTCGAAAAATTTGTAGCTCGGATCCAAATTCGGCAAATAGAAGTCAGCGAAGGGATTGTCAACACCGAAGAAATCACGGAATACCTAAAAAGTGTTTTGTGATTAAATAATACAACTTTTGTGAGTGTTCTTTCGATTTGTAAAAATTCAATAATAAAAAATAAAAAAAAAATGACACGATATTTACATTATACTACAATCATCATCAGTAGCGCAGCAACCGCATGGTGGGCTTACTGGCAGATTTCGCTACAGCAGATATTTTGTTTTTTTCAGGAAAGGGCTGTCAGCCCTACACCGAACCTCTACAGTCATATTAGATTGGGACCTACGGTTTAAAGTGAATTTTGAACCACTACATTTGTGATGGGAAGAAAAAGGAAAGATTCGTGCTCACCTATGGCGAAGATGATTGCTAAGCTCATATTTACCTGGTATTCTAAGTGTACCTGATTATATTGAAGCATATTCACGACTTTCTGGATGAATTTTTTTATTCATGAATCTTGTTCTTCAATTATTTCTACTTCCTGAACAAGTTTCTTTTATTGTAAGTCAATCCAGGATTTTTTTTTTTTTTTACGAATTTGTTTTCTGTTTTTGACAGAAAGAAAACTATTTTAACAGTTACGGAAAACTTTAATTGTTTTTCGCAGAACGTATGCTTTCGTATTCATTTAAAAGTTATCATTATAACTCAAAAAATAATAAAGATATATTTTGTGAAACTATACATACAACAAAATTGCATATCAGATAATTTCTTCTCTTCTTCTTCATTTACGCAACAATTAAAGATTAATGGTTTAAATGATAACAACATTAAACTTAAATTTTTGTTAATTTTCCATGTTTGGCGACGTTGCGGCTCGTTACGGACTTTATACGAAGACTACTAGTATATCATATTATTCTCATTAAAAATAATATTAAAAAAATTTGTAAAGCCAATTCCTTCTTTTTTTTCACTCTATTGCAGAAAGTCCTTTTCATTCATTTTTTTAAGTTTATCTGATGCCATCTATTGGTAGATACATGCAACTTAAATCTAAAAAACTAAGATGAATTAATTAAATTTAATTACTGAATTAATATTCGAAAAACTGTATTAACGTCGGTGTCATCCACTACAAGTTCAAACAAAAAAATGTGTTTGGACTTGAGTGGATGAATAAAAAGTATTTTGTGAACGATTGAAAATTTGAACAAGATATATATATAGGGAGAGTGTGAGCTAATACAAGGAATTGAAATAGCGTATCATCATAATGCAGTATAAATTGATAATAAACAAACTGAAATGATTGGGGGAAAGAACACCTTTATTGGATCCCCATGAAATGCGTACACTTCAACAGGTCCCTCTGGTTCTTTCGGTCCAGGTGGCACGGGAATTCCACTCTTCAAAGCGTCTTCCCCAAATTGATCGAACAAAGCTTTCGTTTTCTCGCAGGTCAGCACGTCGTAAGCTTCGCTGATCAGGGCGAAGCGTACTTTCGCATCGGGATCTTCATTTCTGTCCAGGAAAAAGTTTATTCAACTTAGTTGGGGGTCATTTAAATTTTTTTTAAATAACATTGATTTGAATTTTAATAAAAACTAGAAAATCTTACAGATGACAACACAGCAATCATTTTAGAAATTTTAAATTTGTTATTTAAACTGTTCTGAGAATTTCACATTCAGAAAGATAGCAGATAAATATAGTTTGCTTTTGTGCCATTGCCAGCCATTTAGCGACTTACGATGGCTATTTATGGCAGGACTGTAATCAAATAAAAAGGACACAGATATTTGTTAGTGTTCGTTCATTTCATTCCACATATTAGTTAATTGGGTACTTACGTATTAACGCCACCGCAGTAGAAGTTGCGCCAATGTGCCAATAAAGAATTGCCAGTGAGCCAAAATAGAGACTGTTTTGAATCTATGTTAAACTATATATCGACCCATTTTCCCACGAAATCCGATTGACTACTTTGTTTTTAAATAAAGTGTTTTTATATATTTTATGTTTCGTCACAAAAATTTTAAGTGTAGATTGGCGCCACTTAACCCCCCCCAAATCCGTAACTGAGGTGGCTTTAATACGTAAGTACCGTTAATTGTAATTAATAATGTTTCTTTTCTCGTGTACCAATATTTTAAATGCTTTTAAATTCAAATTTAGAAAAAAATACTATTAATTTTGTTATTAATATAACTATATGGATCTGACTGAGTAAAACATCAAAATAACTTAGTGAAAATAATAAGGGGTTATAGATATGAATGAATTTTCCTATACTTAAGGAGCGAGGAAGAAATATGTCTAGGAAATATTGAAATTTGCTGCATAAGATGAGTGTAAAAATGTAGTTTAACCCACACCTTTAACACAAATTCGAAAATCGCCAGATTTGGCATCTTATCCAAGTTTTATACAAATTCAAAAATGTATAAATTGAAAGTACTAGATTTGGCACAAAAAAATATCCTTATCAAGAGAGCAAACTGCATTTCAATATCCAGATCAATTTCTTACTGTGTTCATACCACCAGTTTCTTACTAAAGAACGAATGCTGTTGAAAATGAGCATTTTCGAATAACCAAGCCGTTTTATCATTATATCTTTCGTTAAATTAATAAAAAAAAATGTTCTACCATCTGGTTACCAACAAAGTCTCCTTTCCTGAATTCTTTTTTAATTAATTACATTTTCGGCATTCTATTTTTTAAAATAATGCAAATTATATGATAGGGATTGGGATTAGGGATTCAAATGGGCAAAATCGCATAATAGGGGCAGTTGAGATTTGACGACAAAATTCTTTTCGCCAAAAAAAAAAAAAAAAAGTTGCGATTGTAAGTGAAGAGAATGCAAGCAGTCCAAGAAATCCGCGTTATCACTTTTGGCGAAAACATCGCTCAGTTGACGTCACACAAAAATCGCCAAATCCCAAAGACCCTATTTTGCGATTTGAACGAACAAGGTTAAAATTTTCGACCAATTATATATTTAAAGTAAGAAAACATTTTGATCTCAAGACTGGAAAACACTGAAATTCCCCCCAAAAAAAAAATCGCACCCACAAAATAATTGTTTAAATTCTGTGGGTTTATTATTATTATTTTTTTTTTTTGTTTATAAATATTCTGCATGTTTTTTGTCACCCACTACATTTTTGCCATTAATACATTGCATTTTTTAATGTAATGTAATTTAGTTAAATCTAGCTACTTATAAATGAATTACTAATGGAAATAACTCACTTATTTATGCTAAATGAGACAAAAAATACAACTAATTAATTTACTAAAACTTTTACTTTTTGGGATGATATTTTAAAGAAAGTTTTCTGTATGCCGTTTTGATATCTTCATCTGTTGCAGTTCTATCAATTTCAATAAACCATAGTAATCGAGTCCCATATTATTTCAGAAAATCATAATTTTTCGGGGAAAATTTTGTTGAATGAGACAATGGTTAAAAAATGTAAACAATAAAAACATACATTGCTAATGCCACTTTTTAAATACATTTTGACTATATGAATTTTAAAATAATACATTTAAATGGTCTAGCTTTTAATAGACTGAAATTTGATACTTTTTGACTACGAATCTTTTTTTTTTTTTTTTTGACTGGAAATGTTCAGAAAAAATTGCTTTGTAAACTTCATTTATTTCTCTGGATTCAGTAACATTCTTTTATTTAAAATTATTCTTCAATAATTTTTTCTTAAATTATTTATCAATACCCTTAATAATTATGTTAAAAGTCGTTGGTACTGGTTGGTTTGTCGTTGATCCTTGCGCTAAATGATAGCAAATTATTTCAGATGGTTAAAGATGTAAGACTTATTTAAAATAAGAAAAATCAAATGTCTAAACAAAGTTATTCTTATTGTAGATTAATACGGAGATCTTTGGCCGCCTGGCGGCCTCTAGCTCCTTCAATAAAGTTATTTTTATCACTTTATTTTTAAATTTTTCATTCATAAAAATTTATAAACAAATCATTCTGATGGAGGGGGAATTGTGATTGGATGTTTTTTACAAAACGTCTGCCTTTGATTGGTGATATATTTTGTCTTAAGCGATTTTTATTTGAGTTGAAAGTTGATATTTGGTCTTGGATCCTTGAGGTTCTTCGAAGTATATTATTTCGGTGATTGAATTTTGCCTTGATACTTACAATCTTGTGACTTTAGTTGAACTTTTTTCATTGTATATGATGTGATGAGTATTTTTGCTGGTGTTGCAAGCATGATGCAGATGGAAGTGACCGACGGTTGTTATTCCCCGGAGTACCATTGCTGGGAGCTGAAGCGAATGTGTCGACAAATGTGTCAAAGAAAGCTTCCCCAGAGGATACGTGTCGGCAGTTAGTTACTGCAAAGAAGGAAATGAAGATTCTGGACGATATTATTGCCACAACCAAGAACTCAGACCTTCAAAGTGATTATGATCAGATGAACGCTAATCTGATGCAAAAGCGCCAACTATTGGCGGAATGGGTGAGTCGAGTTCCTTGTCCTCTTGCCAATTGTAATATTCATCATAGTAATGTTAAAAAATCCAAAAAGACCTGTTAACGAACTAACCAATCAAAATGATAAAACTAATGCAGCCCAAGAGTTTAAAACTCCCAATAAAAAACATATTGCAAAAAGCAAGCTTCATCCCTAGCACTCAAAATTATGTTAAGACTGCTAACAAATTTGATACCTTGAGCACTGATGATAATGTTGAAGTAGAGGAACCCGTCCAAATTGTGAGAAAAATGCCTCCTATTATGGTTAAGCCGAAATCAAACTTAAACGAAATGCTTAAACGTTTCGATCAAGAATTTGATGGTAATGTGAATGTTAAATTAGCAGGGGAGATGTTGAAAATGTTCCCTAACAATGACTTTCTGTCTTAATTGTAATGTTTTTGTTCTCTGATGTTAGAAATTATTATTCCTTCTCTGAGTTATTTAATTTTTCTTTCTTACAATTGGCAAAGGGCTCGACCACCAGTCACTCTTCACCATTCGCCAAGTGGAGGTGTGGTCGTTACGCGACCAAGGCACTCCATCAAGTCACCAATAATAATATTCTGATGGCTTACATATCTATTTCAAATTACGTAATTCAAATTTTCATTTATGTTATTATTTACATGTAGTGCTAACTTCATCTTGACAAATTAAATTCTATGAAATAAAATAAATAAAATTTGAAAATAAATTATTTTTAATCCTAAAGATTTTTATCTCAATGTGTTCAGATTATTTAGTATTGCAATATTTTTATTATCATGCATACTACATCATTTCAGCATAAATATAAAAATTCATGCAACAGAGATATTTTCCCAAATTTACAACCATGAATTGGAAAGTTGATAAAAAAAATAGGGATATCCAAAAAATAATAGTATACTGTAAGTCAAAAGAATTTCTAGTCAATCACTAGACAAAATCATTAGGATATTGCCCCTTTTTCTTAATCTTATACATAATTATATTCTATACACAGATTAAAGCTTCTAAATACCGAATAGCTAATTAATATTCTATTTCTAATTTATCATATATAAATAATGAATTCTAAATGCATATTAATAAATATTCATATTACCAAATATTCCTATTCTAAAGCAAATCACAAAATAGAATTTAACATAATGTTTAAATTTTAGAATTTAAGGTAAGAACAAAATGAATAACGATAATCTTAAACAAGGAAAAAGTATGAATAAATTCTATTCAGATCCAGTTATCATTCAATTTTGCAAAAAGAAAACATTAAATAAAAAATAACAAAACTATAGAATCCCAAACGATTTTATAAAAAAAAAAAAAAAACACATGAAAGAAATTTAACAAAAAAGAAAAGAAGTTTAAGAAAAAAAGCAAATGAGAGAAATTTAAATAAATCAATAAAAATAGCTTTTATTTCTTTCGTGAGTTTTTTTATACATATTTATTTGAATTTCTTTTCCGTGTTTTTTATATAATTAAATATAGTAAAATTGTTCTAAAAAAATCGTCTGGTGAAAGCAAAGGCAATGTTATTTTTTAAAGTGAAAATGTGATTTTTCAAGAAAAGGAAATCGTTTGGAATTCTGTAGTTTTTTAATTTTTTTAAGAATGTTAAGATTTTGTTCGTACATTAAATTCTAAATTTTATGGGTATTTATTGGCCCAACCGATTATATTTTCTTTATTATTTTTGTTGCATTTTATTGTACATGTTACGGAACCCATATTATAATAAATTAATAGCTGTAATTAATTAATGTTCACTTATAGCAGATTTATTAAAGATATTAGCAGTACCTCTACGATATGCTGATGAGTCAACTGTCAATGATATTTTGATTTTATCATGGTCCAGGTCAGATAGTATTTATTAGGTTTTTTATCTGTCTTCATCGCCTGTATTTGCAGGGATTAAAAGTTTACAGTGCCTGATCAATAGCGTAGAATTTAGAGGAGAGAGAATTTTAAAAACAAACAGAATTAAAAACGAAAAGAAATTTATGAAAATCAGAAAACCTTCAACCATTAAAGCAAAATCTTGTAAGGCTTTTTAATATTACAATGTGGACATCAATTTTGTGGTGACGTGTTTATTAAGAATAAGATTGTTGAAATATATTTAATAAATTCTTTCATTCGAATCCTCCACTGAAAAATGCCTCAAAATGCTTGTCCCAGGTTTAGAGCTTTATGAAGTTCTACATTTCTCATGAACAACTTTGCATTTGTAATTATTCAGATTGAAATATTTTGGAATGCAATAAGAGTTTTAAAGTTAAAATCAATGGTGAAAGCCCAGAAGAGGTAAGAATATTTAATAATAAGACGGAAAAATGCAATATATAAGAATAAGTTATTTTCCCAGCTCATCGAAGAATGACAGTTGATAAGTGAGAATAAATTTTACTGGAGCAATACCAGTATTTTTGTTTAGTGTAGGCAAAATACTTGTTTCAAGTGAAGTATTGATTTAAATTTTATTTAAAACTGTTTTTTAATGCTTCATTAATTCTACAGCATTTGTCGCAAACAAAAAAATTATGTTTATGAAAGTTGGCCTACACAATTATTTGAAAATAAGTCCCATTTAAACAATTTTTAATTAAACTTTTTTGCCATTTACATGAAATCTTTCAACTGAAAATGTTTTAGAAAGGTCAATGTATTTTTAATGAAAAAAACATATTTTTAATAGGAAAGGGAACAAAATACCTTAAGTTACATTTTTATTGAGTCAGCAGCATTGCAAATACAATATTTTATTGAAAAATTTAATTAATTGCGCTGTTTTACAATAGATAGACATAAACGAGTATTACCGCGTAATATTTTCATAGTAAATAAAGAAATTTAAGAATGGCAACATTGACGAAGATTGATTTTCATGTTTGTTTTGAATGTCAATTCGAACTGATAGAGCTATGGATGGTCAAAGTATATAATTGCACCAATAAAAATCGTGTAATGAACAGACAAAAGAGTACATCTCTAAAGTAAAAAGGAAAATAGCCCTGACTCGCAAAAATAAAGGAAATCGTCGCACGAAGAAACGACCGTTTTTTTCTCAAAACAAGAGGCTCACTCTTTGCGGGTTAATACTGGCTTCGAATTCAGCATCATGGGTGATGCCTTTAATTACTGGAGATATTGTATTCTCTGAAAGTCAACTGCTCAGCGCGGCGAAAGTACGTTATGCCCTGGAGATTTCCGATGCTCCTCTTCGCTAGACCAGCATTATCGGTGAATAGTGCTCGGCTGAACTGGTTGCTCCTAAACCCAGAGAAAAGTTCGAAAGGACATACCCGATTTCTGCCAGTTTACCATTATTGATGTCAAGCAGCTGATAATGCGCCACTTGATCACTTGATTTCCCGAATTCTGCTCGCCGTTCCCAAACCAAGTAGAATACTATAGGTCGAAAACTGCGAACCTGAGACGCTGCAGATGCTCTCTCTGTGAGCCAGACTACGGACATGCTTTGACGCGAAAAGGCTGATAAAGCGGTGACTTACCGTGCAGAGTGAATGATACCACCGATAGTGGATACTGGTAATTTCATGTTAAAAGGAGGGTCCGCTGGGTGAAACTGACCTGATCGATAAAATTTACTGCAGGGATATGGAGATAAAAATCGCAGAACAGCCGTTGGGATGAGACAAAATTCTTTTTACAAAGTCCTCCGCAGAAGGCCGCAACTGCAAATGCAAGGGAGCTTCAGATCCACCTACTCCACTGACTTTACAATAGTTGCAAAGCTTTACTATGATGCGTATCTATCGGGTGAAAAGAATTTTTGATCGCCAAATCCTGACTCGTCCGGTTTTGCGATTTTTATCGCCTTAGAATCAGATATTGAAGTTTCCTGAGCGACCACATTTTCGACTTATAACTCTGTGGGCGCAACAAAAAAGCTACCAATTCAACATTTCTAACTGACTAACTGCTTAAGATCATCCGGTCTCCGAAGGGTCGCCACCGCGACAGCTTGGCAAAGTAGCAAAATCCCTATCGCATCACTGTTAAGGAAAGTGGTGTTATCGTACCGCTGCATTTAATAATGATTTAAATAAAAATGACTAAACATTATGTAAATTTGGTAATTTGAAGCACCCTTTTCAAACAAAATGCACCAGCGATTCAAGCGTTTTGTCGTATCTTTCGTAAATTTACATACATTTCACTTATCCTATTAACAGAAAGAGAGTCAAGACATATTTTGGGATGGAGAACTGTTGAAAAATTACTAAACTTCGCTTTTGTTATAGGGCTTAAAACGAAATTCGGGCAATACTGAATCGCTTTGTTATAGTGGATTTCTTTTCTGCACTACTGGTAAATAAGGAATTCTCGGTGAAATGACTGTTGCTTTTCTTTGGTCTCAACCACTATGAAACCCAGTCAAACCTACTATTTTCTGATTAAATAGACGATTGAGTTTTCTTTTGTGTGTATAAGCAAAGCAATGGATACACACAATATGTGGCCAATATAATATATTTTAAGATGAGATGTTATTAGTTATAGATCACAAAAATGTTAACATTTATTAATAAAAATGTTACATTTGCATTTTGTTTTTCATTTTTTAAGACACACAAAAGAAATTGTTTTAGGAATTATAGTTTCAAAAACATGTTCTATCGCCATTATTTTAGTCGTTATGGAATAAATTTATTTTAAGCAATCTTTGTTTAATTATATATTTTGAATTGTATGAATGTGGATCTTATATCAGAAATAAGATTTATAAAAATTCTTGTCAAAATACCGTAATACCTAATTTCGATGAAAATTGCAATGTCGTTTTTATTGATTTTTATTTAATATAGCTAGATGTAGATGAATAAAAAATATTGGTTTTAAATGAAAAATTATTTAGTTCACATTACATTTTTTAGAATGAAGATCTCAGAAACATCATATGAATCTCAGACATTAATGAAGAAAATGATTATATTTGCCGCCAAACAGCAATGCACATCATTCTATTTTAAAAACAGAGATGGAATGTTAAATTAAAAATTT